>JAGQAX010000008.1:37396822-37426822 GCA_019142605.1 Cephalopholis sonnerati
TCTTGAGTGTGTGCGTGCATGTGCGCGCGTTGTGTATTTACATGTGGCTCAGTGTGTTTATAGAGCTTCTGCCTGGAAAGACAAGAGGAGGAGCACAATGCACCCAAGGCACCATAGCAGACTGATTCTGGTGTGTACATACAGCACACATATCTCCATTATAAACCTGTGGCGAAGTCGCTCAGCAGTCTATATTAACTACGTTCACTCTGCAAGCCAGACCTGATTCAGGAAGTGACTGGATTTTTTTTTTTCAAGCGTTTGTTTTATTTCCCTGGAGCGCCCCAGATGGGTGGGGTTTGTCACATAAGGCCAGCTCTGATAGGTTCAGGTACGCCGCCAGTCACAGTGGAGGAAGTGAACTCCAAATATGTTCAAGCTGAGAGTTCTGGCTTCCTGTTGTGGATGAAGGAGGTATTTTGTCTTCATTTACCGACATGAGGCAAACTACCGTCCTTCATTTCTGATGAGTTTAAAGACGGGAACTTTTTTCTGTGGCAGATTGTATTTGTAGACAGTGTTCTTTTTGCAACATGATGTTTTGTTTTTGTCTGAGAAAAGTTTCACCACTCTAAACTCCTTTTCCACTGCACAAAAATCCACTAATACCCCAAACATCTGGCCATTCACACCCGGGACAAATGTCTCTGCAGTTGTCACGAGTATTAATCGGCGCCAGCTCTGATCAGCAGTCACGGAAATACAACACCCTGGTGGAAACATTCATTTTAACCCTTTACAAGCGAGACTCAGTGACGCATCACCACAACATATTGTCCGACTCTGCCTAAGCAGCGCTCGAGTGTTGTTCAAAATTCAGTCAGCAGTAAGTCTTAAAAATAAACTGATAAAAAGATATAACCACTGTTACATTTCTTCTGGCCTCCATGCTGCTTTCTACTGTTTACTAAACTGTTTTCCTGCCTGTCTGTGACATCGAACACTACAAACTAGAAAAAAAACAAAACACAAAGTCGTACTTGTTACAGTTTATTTATGTATTTCTTTGTTTTTCAAAGGTTATTTTGAGGCCTTTATTTGATAGCACAGGTTTAGAAAGATAAGATTGGAAGAGGGAAGGGATGACATGCAGCAGGTAGCCACAGGCTGGAATCATACCTTGACTGCTGCGGTAAGGACATAGTGTCAGCACATGGGGTGCCCGCTACCAGGTGAGCTATTCGACGGATCTTCACACAATTAAACCCACATACACGTGCTTATTTTGGTGGAAAAGTGGTCTAATAGTAGTTTTGGGTTTTAAAAACATAGGTGTAGATTTTGGCGTGGTGCTTGGGACATGTCCCTCTCAATATTTAGAACATGTGCATTTGTCTCCCCCAATAAAAACATGACAGTAGAGGAATTTGCAAAATTAAAGACATTTACAACATAAATGCTGAAAAGGTAAACAATTGTGCATAAAGTTCATCAGAATGCAGGAAATGAAGTGTTAATTGCTCAAAATTTTCTGGTGGAGCCCCCCCTGAACCTACACCCGTGCTTATCAGTCTTATTGTGCATGAGAGAATATGTGATATAACCACCTATGTGCATGTAGAGAGGTCATTTTTGATGTCTTCAGTTTAAAGTTAGTTTTGGACATGACTAGTATCTCATGTTTTACTCCGTCTTTGCACATTAAAGACATGTCGTCTCTCGCAAAGACAAACTGTGTCCGTTGCAAAATCCATTTTTTTTGCCTCAAAAACTAAACTTGTAATGATTTCAGGCTCCCGTACCGGCTGGAGCTGTTTTGGTGCTTAAAATGCGTATTAAGTGTAGTATGGTAGCAACACCTTATCCACATTATGCAGCTCAATTATTCCATGAGCAACACCTGCAAAACAAATTTGGCATTCAAATTTGCTAAGGATGATCAAACAACGCCGAAACACTGTCATTATTTCTCCCTCACATACGGCAGCAAGGGGAGGAGAGAGGAAAAAAAAAAGACTGGCTTTTTTTTTCTGGATGCACTGAATTAACTATTCAGCTGGAAGCAAACTTCATTTTATAGGTTTCATTCACCTCATTTCCCAAAGTGTATTTAACTGCCATTGCAAAAACAACAACATAAATTGATTTGGATCCACAAAATCTCACCTGCCGGAAAAAAAAAAAATCACTCTGAATGTACTTGGAAGGAACTTTTTGCTATTTATTCATCAAGTATTGATGTACAAGGCCTCACCTTTGATAACTTGTACACTAAAGCTCCCACTGCAGAGACATTTCCTGCTCTGGTGTCGAACAAGACGCTCCCACAAACCCAGAAGTTGAGAAGGATTCTTGCACTTTCCTTTTGCATCTGGGTGTGAAAATATAGCAACATCATCCAGCCCTGCTCCGCTAAGCTAGCCTTGCACTCTGACGCTAGATAAAGAGAAATCAGGGCTAATGAATTGCGCTTCCCCGGATATAATTCTGTAATAGCTATAATCAGGCCGTTCTGAGCACATGAATATACATGGCCGGCATCAGCTGCAATCCTGTTGGTGGTCAATATTCTTGAAGCTTTGCCAGTCAGGGAATATTCCTGCTTCCCTGCTCTGCCTTAATGTTATCAGGTAACACACACTGGCATTAAATCCCACCACAAAATAAAAGCCTCTTTTTGGAAGCCTTCACAGCAGACAATGCGGCTCTCACCAAAAGCCCTTTAAGTGTTCGTGTTTTAATGTCATTACGGCACCACGAAGCAGCACACAGACCGGGCGGGAGGAGGAAAGCAAAAAAAAAAAAAAAAAGAGCTGCAGCTTGAAAAGAGAAACCCTACACAAGACCTCAAGGTACATTTGCTCTGAGCAGAGACAAAAAGACTCGAGCAATGGCAAAAACAAACGGGACGGGTTTATTACGTTTATGCGGTGAATAGTGGAACAACGGCCTAGGCAGTCCTCGCTGACAGCTTCTAAAGCCGCAGATTTGTGCCCATTAGTCACACATTTTAGCAAGAAGGTGGTTTCTAAAGTGCATTGATAGGGATTACAGTTCTATCCTTTCCTGTCTTTCTTTCAGCACCGAAACATGCGGCTGATTCCTGAGATGCCAGGAGGTTTCCGCAAAGAAAAGAGTGGGGGAACTATTGTATTTGTTTTCTAAAATGGCAATCCATAGGGTATTAAGGGGCTTAATCTGCGATTAATATTTTAATGAACAAAATAAGCAGCAAATTCTGAAGTTTACAGCGTCCCACACCACGGGAAGGTTTATTTACATGCTGTCTGGGAGAGACGGAGAGAAAGAGGCAGATGAATGCAAAACACGTTCAGTTGAGATTACATGGTGGCACTTGGGTGCGATTACACCGCGAGGGATTTGAATAATCTTAGTTTATTGAGTTTGAGATATTTTGTAATCGTAGATTAGTTTTAACAGGGACATTCTTAACCGTGCTCTCCAAAGCTAGGATTAAGACAGATAGGAGTTTGTGTCAGAGAATCCAAAATCAGTATTTCAGGCCCTATCAGTCCTTTTGCACCCCGAAAGATTTCTCCTATTTGGCTGAGTTTGTATTTTTATTTTTGGCCTTAATTCTTCAAGGGAAGGTGGTTCGATATTTAATGACACCCTGTTTTATGGCCTCATGTGCTCACACCTGCAGGAGGCTGCCCAGTGTGACACAACACAGTCTTATAGTTGGGGTTACATGCCTTGCTTGTGGGCCTGCTGGCAGATGAACCACTAATCTCTCTAGTTTCTTGATTAAAGGACTCAAACCAGCAGTCGTCCAATCCAGTGAGATTATTTAACATCTCAGCAACCAGTGGTGGAAGGTGCATTTACAATTTTAAAGTTCTCCGCAACATGTCAGAGAGAAATATTGTAGTTTTTAATCCACATTTAGTGAACATCTACAGGTACTTTACAGGTTAAGATTTTAAATACAAACATATGATCTGTTTCTAAAAAAAAATAAACTTACCAACAGTATCTAGACAAACTACAACACTCAAGTACTGCCTACATATTAATTTATCAAAAATAATGATCCAAACTTTTTTCCCTTTCTTCCTTCCTGTCTCTTATTGATGTATTTAAAGTCTTTTAAACTGTATGCCATGTTTCTTCAGTTTTTGCTTTGTATTATAGGAAGCCTTGTGTAACATCTTGACCAAGGCACTACAGATGAAAAATAGCCTCTTGGCTAATTCTGGCATTTTTATTCTGTGTGTATTTATTATTCTGCGCTGTCCCTTATTAAATAAACTAAACTGATATTGAATAATAAAACACTGGAACACTGACAGGCAGTGGCGGATCTTCCTATAGCCCACCCAGAGGGGTGCCCAACCCCCACACCTCTCCCACGCACACACATTTTTTGGACATTTGACATGAGGGAGTTTATGTGGGGAGCATTTAAGTAGGGAGTAAATGAAAAGGCATCCTATGAAAATATCTAAAAATAAGAAGAAGACATTTATAAATTGCACAGTGTGTTTTTATTATTATTATTGTTTGTTAGTTAAGTTTATTATTTGTGCAGATTCCACATTAGCTTTTGTTTTTGTTTGTAACCAGTACAACAAATATAAAAGATAGTATTGATAATTTTTTTGGAGGGGTGGGAGGTGCCACGGGAAGTTTGCCCAGGGTGCTGAATGTGTTGCGTCCGGCACTGCTGATGGGAACCATTTAACATAATTAGTACTTTTACTTTTCATGGTTTTATTCTGTTTCTTAGGTGCAGCATTTTGGAGCATTTTTACTATTGTGTTGTACTGGTACTTATTTAACCAGTTGAATTCGTCCTCCACCTCTGTCAGCTTCTGCCACATGCTTTTACACATTTAAAAGTCCTTCCTCGAACAAAAGCAAGGAGTTGTTAAGTCAACTAATAAATGCATGCAAACCATTAAAAGTGGAGTCAGCCTTTTTCACCTGCACTTATCAATTTAGAAATCATAAAGTCTCATTCACCGGTGAAGAAGAGGAGCACTTGAACCCTTTATTCAACATATTTAGTCGTCTTTTCTTATGTGCGAGCCTCTAGATGTCTAATAATCTCTCTATAAAAACAGAAAGAGAAATGGCCTGATGTGGAAAATTAAAAAAAAAAAAAAAACGTGTCGAGTGGGGTCTTAGGCGCTCTCAGATCTGCTCCCATGACCTCACTCACTGCTGCTTGTTTCAAAGCAGAAACAGAAGAAGGGGAAAAAAACATTAGATAACCATCAGTGTCTCCAATATCTTTCCTCAAAGAGGCTGAAGGCCCACATTGCCTATAATTGGATTTGATTTGCACTCCCAGCATCAGTTAGGGAGATTAAGGGCAAGCACAAAAATCCCCACGATTCCTTTTCATCCAGATGACAAGCAAGGCCTAACAGATCCTGAAAGGAATATTTGTGACGGAAACCTTCGCGTCTCCTCGCACAGAGGCTGCTGGAAATGTCAGTCCTGGGGAACAATGAGCACATAATAAAATCGTAGATTATTATGGGTGTCTTAAGGATTCGTTTGTTGTTTTTTTTCTTGCATCAAAGTGGGAAGGAAAAGTGCCACTCGGTACCTGGATGATCAAGACGCAGGAGACAAAAAACTGCAGTTCCTGAACAACTTAAGACTCAGAACAGGGTCAAACAATACTTGTTACAAAACACCAACTAAAGGTAGTTAAAAAGTTGCACTCCGCAGTATATGGAGATGCATAGAAGTCTTGCCAACAACAGCTCTCAGTCAGAATAATACACGACTTAACTTATTTTTCTTCCTCTTCATCGCCTGTGGGGAGAGGGAGGTTCTGTTCTGGCCTGATAAGTCATCTATTTGAATGGATCATCATTCTCACAGGTATGTAAATAAAAAAACAACCCATATTCCTCTCCCCTTTATTCCTCTCTTTTGACGACGAGCAATGCTTACACTAGATTAAATCACCATCAATAGACTTCCCCACGCTCGGGTGTCGTATTCACTCTACCCCATGCCAAAAGACTAATATTAGTATCTCCAGAAAATAATCTCTCTTTATTTCGCAAGTTCCCCACTAAGGCATTCACATTCGCATTTATCAGAGGATTTAAATGCGGATGAAATAGTATATAAGCTGGATCCCCTCAGGAGAGGTTCTCATTCTCTTGTATTCTTTCAGATGGGGAGAGAAAAAGAGAGGGAGCACGCTGCACCTTGGCGGAGAAAAGGGAGGAGGAGGATGCCGAGGAGGAGGAGGAATTAATTTTTCCCCTCTGGGAGAAACACATGCTGGATCTCAAGAGTTGGAGGGAATCTTCCCATCTTGCTCTGATTGGCATTAAGAGGGTAGGGGGGGAGCGGAAAGGATGAGAGGGAAAGAGATGCCATGGTTGTTACTAATGATTTATTGTCTGAAATGTGAACGCTGTTTTGGTGGGTGCTTGTCGTTCAAAACGTTCAGTAAATCGTCTTTTCAGCTGGTTTTGGCTTCATTTCTGTGAGCCTCACAGATACGTTTTATTATCAGGCAGGTAGGACGCAGACAACTGGGACATTTCTCTCACTGTGACTGAGAAAAATGAGCAAAGACAAAAACTTTGAAACAGGTTTTAATACCTGAATAAAACTAAAAACATGAATAACTGAGACTAGGGCTGCAGCTAACCATGATTTTCATTACCGGCTAATCTGCTGGATATTCTCTCATTTGGCAGAAGTCTACAACGTCTGTAAAAGGTCAGGAAATAGTCAAAAACAATAATTTTTCTGTGTCATAATTTCATAAAATGCAAGGTGACATCTTCAGATCACTTGTTTTGTCAAACCAACATACAAATCATCAGAGATATTCAGTTTACATTAATTTTAGATGGAGAGAAACAACAAATCCTCACGATTAGAAGCTGCAACTTGAAAATGTTTTGGCATTTTGATGATCAAAATAGTTGCCCATTAATTCTGTCAGTCGACCAGTGGATCACAGAACTTAATTGCCCGTTTCAGCTCTAAACATGACAACTGCAGGTTATAAAATTGTAGGTATCTTAAGAAAGTAGGACTGCATTTAATAGCTTCATATTAGATGTATGTATTGTACAAACAGCTTTAATCTTTAACCTGTGACACATTTCAACAAATGCATTGTCAAATTGCAAGGACTCTTAATTGAGTTCATAAAAGCTTTTTAAGTTAAGTTTGTATGTACAACTGAATATATGTGACAGTGTCTTACAGCTTCGGAGCAAACCTAACCCTTAACACTCTGAGGAAAAAAGAAAAAAACTGACAAGAATGCCAATGTGGGATGATTCTGCAAAACTCCAGATAACACTTAAAGTGCAACTACAGTATTGTTAAGGTCAGAAAGGATCATGGTTTTGGCATTTGAGCTATGGTTAAGGTTAGGCAACAAACACATGGAAAGATTAAGGAAAGTGGTTACAGTTATTAAAAAAAAAACAACAACTCTCTTGCATTTAACATACCTTGCATTTATGTGGTGCATTTATGAGGCAAGGCCCCCACAAGTCAGAACAACAACTCAAGAAGTTGGCAAAAAAATTGAGTTAACGTCATATATGCAGAAACATGGTGGACGAAAGTATATGTTCAGTTAATGGTGACAAACTTTTTTAAATTCACATATTGCATGCCAATTTTTTTTAGACTTTCAATTTGAAATATGGTATTTAGTTGTAACCGTTAGTTGCTGTTCAAGTAGAGGGACCTACATTAGTTAGAGAAGTCAACTTTTAATGGCATTAGTCAGGTAAAGAAGTATTTTAGTTTTTAGGGATGTAACGCTTTTAGTGCAGCAACAAGTCTGGGATACAATGACTCTGTAATGTAGAGCTTTAAAGTGTTATCAATACGTTGTTTAAATGCTCTTAGTAATAAAATACATCACATTTTCTTTGAAGCATCCATGTTGTTTCGACATTAAAGCTCATGAACACACCAAGTCTTAAGAAGGACTCCCAAACTCGTGGAATGGGACCATCTGAGGAGCCCATTTACCAACTCAACTTTCATTCTCTCACTACATGAAGGGGACCCTGCTTCTTTTATTAGCACAGACCTGTATAAATCATGCACTTCCACTCCTCATATAAATCATGAGGAGTGGAAGTGTCCCATATGGATGTAATCCCTAAGTGTCTTAGGATAAAATAGAACCAGTTCTTTACATTGATTTGAGTCCAAAGGGTGCGCAGGGACTGTAGGTGACAGCAGAGGTTGAAGGGTGGGGATGTGAGTAGAGTAGAGCAGTGTTAGTATTGGCAGCTACTTAAGATTCAGCTTCAGTCTTAAGATGAAAAAGCCCCTCAGTTTTAGTCACATTTTAGTCGACAAAAAGACATTTAGTCAAATTTTAGTCAAAATGTTTTCTTCTTTAAACTAATTCAATCAGGCTAACACAGGAAATAAGAATCAAGGTGACAGCAGACTTCCCAATAACGCCCACTTAACATTAGCAACTTTATATGTTTAGTTAACACCAGGACAAATCATTTACCTTTACACTTTGCTAACTTACTGTGGCATAAAAACAAAGTGGTGTTCCTCCAAGTGTCTCTTCATGTTGGTCATATTCTTCCCACTTCATTCAAAGCCACAGGGTGTCTCTCCATCTTCACTTACTACAGTGTATTGTGTTTGCCTTTCTGCTGAATTATAAATAAAGTGCGTTAGATCAACAAGAACAAAACTGTTTTTGCGTTGAAGCCATTGTTTTGGTGTCATTAACTCACTGCTCATCATTTTTACCTGTGTGGCTGGGCCTCTGGAAATGTGCACACCTCCCTCAATTAGCTCAACCAATGACACTGTTTATATTCTGAAGCACAGACTAGACACACAACTGGAGGAAAATATCATCCATTTTGAATGTACAATAGCCCACCACTAACATTTGAGCCCCGTCTCGTCAACACAAACAAAATATACATTTTGTCATAGTTGTTATTTTCAAAGAGTTTTTTTTAACCTCATCAATTCCTCATCTTGGTCATGGAAAAACGGTTGTCGATGAACATTTTTTGTCAAGGATTTTGTTGGCAAAATTAACACCGGAACGGAGCAGAGGTTTTACCCGGTTCCCTGCTAGGGCTGGGTATAGGTACTCAAAACCTTTAAGGCGTTGACTGATATAACCCAGCAGCAAGTAGTACAGAAACGTCTCCAGTCCAATGATACCTGTATTTGATCCTTTTTGCACCAAGGGTCTGATCTTGGACCATCCTGACTCCCTGCCTCATCAGCAAACTTTCTGTTGCTGCCGTCGCTGGAGCTTCTGTCCTTTGGATGAATGGTCAGTTCAACGTCTGGTGGTTAGCATGAGCTAATACAGCAGCAGCAGCTAACATCCCACACCAAGCTGATAAACTGTCACAACAAACTCACACCAACGCCGAGCCAACTCTGTCGTTAATAACCGTTAGGTAATTATAGCCATGCGATGCTAACAGTTAGCCCTGTCACCATTAAGCATGCTGTATTTGACGGAGTTGGCAGTACAATGTGCCAAGATGCCATCAAAACATTCAAAAGTATGGCTATACTACACACCACTCTATTCACGCACTAGGTATTGAGTGAGGTACTCAGTATTGTAGTTTTTTAAACAACACCAAGCCCTACTCCCCGCACACCGTGACCTCTGCTGCAACAAAGGCAAGAAGCCTCGCCAGCTTCTGTGGTTAAGTGAGTTCACTGTGACACACAACCAAGGTACCTTTACTAGGCATTGAACCTTTTGTCTCTGTAGTGCTATGTGTTTTTCCTCAACCCTGTGTGTAGCAGGCCTTTCACCAGGAAACTCACTCTCTATGGTGCTTTAGAAGTGATACACCTTCAGTTTGTTTTGTGTATGCAGGAGTGGGAGAACTGGTTTTGATGGCGCTGACATAAAAGAAGCACCACCTGCAGGAAACTCAAACTTATTTAATATAAAATCCACAGGTAAAAGACACCAGAGCCCCGCCCACTGTGTTTGACTGACAGGTAAAGTTTTTAAAGTGCAGCAGCAAATGTTACACCAGAGACGGAGTGAAAATAAAAACAAGACTCTCACAGATTACCACTTTAATATTTGATAGCGCGTGTGGGCTTCCTACCACTTAGTGTAATTAAATCAGTCGAGACCTCACTTATAAAGACTGAATTTGGACGCCATTTGCGTCGTATTGGGTTTCATTCACTCAAACAAGTGGGACGTTGGTTTCATCATGACAGGCAGAGGAAAATAAAATAAAAAATCGCACCCGATTTTCGATGCATTTACACAACAGACGCACAGATAATGCAGTTAATGGCCAGACGTCTAGCCAGACACTGTCCTCTGTGTGTTGACGGGTAGACAGAAGGCTGAGGAGCTGCACACAGATCAACCCATATTGACTCAATCTATTGACAAATGAATTTGGGGGCAAAGTCCTTCTGCGAGTTGTTGATTTAGGTGTCACAGTTCATTCCTGTTAGTGCCAACACTCACAACACATATCTCTGCCTTGATCTGACAGCAAGCTGTGAGTTAAAACATCCTTTTATTAAAGTGTAATATATCTGAATTTTACAGAATTATCATAATACAACGCGTTTCCATAGCTCTGCTCGTTAAGAGAGAGCGGTAAACTGCGAAGAGGAGCCTGCAAATATGAAGCATATCACAGTGAGCCATTAAAGATTCTGAAATAATGTCTGTGAATTCAAAATGGAAATGAAATGAATGCAACACAAAGTTTGTTTTCTGCAATATTATAGTCAACCGACTACATTAAAAAGCAATTAAAACTAACTATTGCATTACAAGGGAATGAATTAACTTTCAGCACATTGAAATGCATGATTTCTGTATAAGCATGGTGTAAATGAACTCTTCATTAAGGATTAAGAAATAATAAAGAAAATTAGTCTGTACTATGAGCCTTTAAAATGTTCATTATTAGCTGTATTTGCTTTAATGAGCTGTCTGAGTGAAAAAAAAAAAATAAGCGGAGCGAAAAGTGCCGTCGACTTTAATGCCGTGATAACTTGATCAAGTTTCCAAGTTCATATTGGGGGGGAAGTTAATGAAATCTTCAAGAGAGATCAGCCGATTTCATTTCAGCAACTTCTCGACTTTATACAAAGATGCAGCAGGTGTTGGCTCCGGAGAAGAATTTTGGGTAAATATTGATCCTGTAAATATGTGTGCTGTTCACCCCCTCCCTGTTTCTCCCTTCCTCTCCCTCTCCCTCCTCTCGGAGAGACGCACCCTCCCTGCAGCCAACATGGGAGCTAGTTAAGTGAGGTATCATCTTCAGTCCGCAGCGAGCCCACCGTCTCCCACAAGGCCATTGTGGGTAGGGTACAACTGTTGCGAGTGGGTGGCACATCTGTTCCCTGAGACAGGCAAGGCCCCTGGGGTCATCACGCGCCTCGGCTAGCGTTTCACACGCATCACTAATAACCGCTCTGGTATCTCTGCTTAGCTGGAGACAAAGGGCCTTGACGGGTGCCACTCGCCTTCAGATCTGAGCCCCGACAATTCTAATACAGAGAGCATTAAGTATCATGTTTACCTTATTCTCATCCTTCGATACATCTGGCGCGCCGCTCACACTTAACAGGTTAAGTGTATTCAAGTTATACACGTCTGAAATGGAATAAATTTGCAGTCATGGCACAGGTTCTCGATTGAAGCACCATATGCACAGTGCTGCTGCATACTATAGTTGCCAGGTTTTAGAGGCACGGGCGTTTGTGAGAATATACAAAGACACAATGAGGACAATTTATGGAATTAAAACTGTATCACTGTCTCAGCTTACCCCGCGAACTTTACTGTAAGAATATTCAGAATCACAACTGTACAGCTTTTGTCAAAGTCAGGAGTACTCCCTCCTACAATAGCCGGGGATATGCGCGCCCCCGCACCAAACTAAAAGTTTAAATCCAACTCCAGCTCTGAAAGAGAGAGCGGACAGAAAGAGGGAGATTGTGTGTTCATGTTTGCAATCCCTGTGCACGGTTAAAAGAGCCGCAGGGGGGGATAAGGGTGGGACAGAGCTGGAGAGACAGAGACAGAGTCAGGTGAGCTGGTGTTGTGTGTTGGAGGTGGAAAAAGAATAGCTTACGTGCATGCACGTGTCCACGGGGCTGGTTCACCAGCTCACCGGGAGCAGTGATGGCTCTGGTAGTAGAGGGCGAGCAGAGAGCGTGGAGGATGAAAGATGGGGCCTAATCCTCCACATGTGGCGTCTTTCCCCCTCCTCTTTTTTTTTTTTTTTTTTTTTTTTTTTTTTTAAAAAGGAAAGCCAACTGGAGCCGTTCTTTGGACTCTAGGCCAGGGGCTCCAGGAAAGCATTGCCTCCAGCCAAAGCACATAGTGTGAAATGAGAAGCTAAAGCTTGAATGTGCTTTTGTTTATCAGAAAACTGCACTCTAAGTGGGATTGGCAGTGGAGGGGCCCAAACTCCATAAGTCATATAGACTGGCTCGGGCCGAAGTGGGGATGGCACGGCGAGGTTTCAGGCTTGAGCGGCCCAGGAAAGGCAGCTCGTCAGTCAGCCACTTGGCAGCCGCTCTCCCCCTTCATCGCCCCGCTCCTATAATCTTGGTTCCAACACAAAGGGGGGATCAAAGAGGTCAATCTAAAGTAGGAAAATATGCCCCCAAGTTGAGAAAATAGAGGCAGAGAGATATTTGATATCCAGCGGTCTGGTTGGAGCGGCGCTAGGGGACGTCAAACCTAAGCTCGGGGAATTGGGGACGAAGATTTCTGGGTGAGAAGAGGCCAGCAGGGTGCCAGAGACCGATCAGTTCTTGAGATGGATTGTATGGGGAGATCCATGACCACGAGGCTCTTGGCTCCAAAGAGGCACAAAGATAACTTCAAAGTATGCAGAAAGTTATGAAAGGGCTCAGAGCTTTGGATGAATCTGAGACGGGCTGGAGGACGAGGTGGAGGATTCAGCAGGGACACGCGCGGTGTTCAGGGAAATCTGACTTTCGCCGATTAACTCCAGAGTCCATTTGTGAGGATGTTAAACTTCTGCAATTAATTTTAATGAACGTTTAAAAAACCTTTTGCCTCTGAATTTATCAACATAAAATTCAAATAAGCATCAACCTGCAGAAATCAATAGATCTGTAAGTTAACTGTTTTACAGTGTCAAAGTACTTAAGTATCTCACACTGTCACAAATAGTTGTTGAAAAAGTAAAAAATAATTTAAGTAATGTTATAAATGTAACATCCAGCACAAATGTGTCAGCCTTGTCTCCTTTACTTACTTTTACAGTAAAATACCATTTCTATTAACATAATGTGGAAAGTTTGCTAATTAAACTGCCTGGCAAATCACAAAAATGTTGATACTAAACTGAGCTGAACAACATCTTACATTTGTTTTACGCCAAAAATGAAGTCTTACAGCACACATATCTGCGCGTAGTGACTACAACATTATTTGTTATTATTATTACCTTTTCATTATCATTAAACAAAATCACGATCCCTCCCTAACCCTAACCAAAGTGAGGCTTCTGGTGTCACAGTCCTGCACTTATTACAGTCCAGTCTCATAAAAATATATGAAATGCTAACAAAGCATTAACAACTCACTGCACAGTGTTGAAGTTACATGCTGGCAACTCAGAAAACTATGCCGATGCAAACTGGACAAGAATTGATTACAAAGAACATGAAAGTCTACAAAAGGTTTGTGGGAGATGGATGGGTCAAATAAAAGTGGACTTTCAACCAGGAGGTCGCTGTTTGTGTCCCGTGTGAAACCAAAAGTCAGTGTGTGTTTATGGACATAACTACACAGAGTGCTTTACACAGGTACTTCACATAACTACAACACATACACACGTTTACGTCACTTACATCCTATACGTAAATATTTCAACCAAAACCAGGATTTTTTCCCTGAACTTAACCATGAATATTTTTGTTCTCTAGGGCAGTGGTTTCCAACTGGTCCAGCCACAGGGTCCAGATTTCTCCTTCGTCATTAGTTCGAGGTCCCTCAGTTTAATATATTCAGCGTCATACTTGTGTTTGGCCATGTTGTTGAGCTAGTTTGCTGTCTCATGTAACTGTCTTTTAGTCGCTCACTCTACAGCAGAAAACGTCACTTTATAAAAGCTATGTATTGGAAATTTACCGCACTTAAGATTATGGTGTGTTTTTTTTCCACTTGTGGCCTATTCAGAATGGACCCGCAACCCACTTTCGGACCCGACCTACCAGCTGGGAACCACAGCTCTAAACCTTACCTTGCAGTGGCATTGTTTTTTATGCCCACCACCACGTAATGTGTTGTTTAGAGGATGTGTCCATTTCACTATCTCTGTGAGACTGTGTTGCCTACTATTTTATTTTACTTTTTTATTAACATGTAACTGAAATAATGATCTTTCTCTAACCTTAACCAAATTGCTTTTTTCCTCTGAAACTAAAACAAGTGTGGACATGAGGGTTCTAGTGCCACAGTCATGACATACACAACATAAAGCAACGCACAGCAGGGTACACATATACATGTCTGGGAATCATGTAGTCATGGCTAAGCCTCCCCTCTGGCCACCAATTTAGACTTACCATTAGCATGTTGACTGATTCCCCCAAACAAGTACCATAACATATACATATATATGACACATACACACACCCACACACATCTCCACAATTGATGTAATATATAAAACAGGCAAACACATGCTGACACACACAAACTCACAAACATACACATACATGTATATGTGCATTAAACAGGAGGATGTAAAAACAAGAAACAGCAGTTTAGGGAGTTTAGGAAAAAAAATTTAATAGTTATAATGATTGCAATAGTAATGAAAGGAAATATTCATATAAACATATAATACATACAGTCATGCACTTTGTACGCCTGCAAACTGACCCATGGTCCTCCCTGTGAATCCAACACTGCACAGAAATGCAGTGTTTCATTAAGTCAAAGAAACATTGTCTCTGAGTGTGTAGCACAGGCAGAGAGTACGTTGCCACCACAACGTAATTATGATGCAGTTAAGTTATATACAAACGTAATTTCCAGGAGTCAGAGTTTAAAAGTTTGGTTTATATTTGGAATTAATCACAAAGACATCTTGGACCTGATTTCCAGATTGTTCCAGCAGCTACAGACCATAATAAACATCATATAAACTTTTCCAGTTTTCATTACCTGCATCGACAGCAGAGCTGCCTGCCAGTGTCTTTCAAACGTCGCTGTCACAATGTTTCCTGCTGGCCTTTAATGTTCCTGTGATCTTACAGTTACTACTAAACGTCAGTGTTGCCAGGGGAGAAGCAGGCTGTCAGAGATACAACACTTAAGTACATTCAGTCACGCACATGTAGGTGTGAATCTTTAGTTACACATAATGATCTTTTCAACCTTTATTTTTAGAGAAATCATTTCCTGATGTCCTCTTCACAACAACAGAGTTAATCTGACACGCTGAGCTCCAGTGGACAGCCTGATCTCATTGTATTAGCAGTTTAAAAAAGCCTTAATGTCCCGTAAATGTGCAAAAATGAAGTTTCATTTCTGCAGTGTTAAGGGATCCTATGACGGACTAAAAACTTGAAGTGGTTTGGCACAGTAATAGTGCGGCAGAAGGGCGGGATGTGGAGTTCAGAGGGCAGATGGGTGAATGCAAACTCTGGGTCAAATCCAAACTGTGATGAAAAATTAAATTCAGTAAAGTTTTCATGTTTGTCGTGACCAAAACCTTCTCCCCCACCTCAAACTGTTTTATCTAATCCTCTCCAGTAGGTCAGGCCAAGTGAGCTCAACGGGTCGCAGTAAGGCAAAACACACGAGTGGCGTAGACGTATACCAAATATGCACAATGACTCCAGTTATTACGAAAAGAAAAAGAACAAAATGAAAAGAAAAACAGGGAAAATTTAATTGCTGAAATGTGTTTGGTAAAAGTGTTGTCTGGAAAAAGCAAGATGGCAGTATGGTGACATGCAGCGAGCTACGTTAAGGGTGCACCTATGGTGTGTGTGACACTGTGGCAGCATGACTGTATACTGTGTTCATGGTGACTGGAGGTCGGCCAGGGAAAAAGTTTTTTACTGTATGAAAATTCACAGTTTATCATTTTAATATGTATGATAATGCAGACCTTGAATCCTTGGAATTATGCACAAGATATCCTAAAATATAATTATACAGTTGAAAAAATAATCATGTCTGGAGTTTCTCTATTTAACAAAACGTTGTGTGCAGCCAAACTGATTTTAAAATCCACTAAACACTATTTTAAAATTCTAGTAGTGATCCATAAGTTTCCAAAGATACCAAAAATGTTAGGCTGAATTTTGACAAAGCGTATAAAAATGTTGCACACTACATCTAGAATACTTCAGACTGATCAAAGAAGGTTTATTCATTCAGTGCCATCGTCATAATCATCATGTTGTGTAGCTCCGATAAAGACGAGGAAAAAGTTGGTTGAGAATAAAATAATGATCAAAATAATAATATATATTGTAAGTGATGATGTCAGATAACATGGAAGACAAACATATTTTCACAACATTTAAGCTATGTAAGAAAAACGGACTATTACAGGGTTTAAACTGGTCGAGGTCAAGAGGTCGATTCCAGGTTCAAAGGATAAGTATGCTGACACTGTGTATTCTTCCTGTTATCAACAAATCCTATGAAAAAACCAAGAGTGAAATGATCCTGCTACCAAGTGTTGTGTGTGTATTCAGAGTCTGGTATATCTGATTCCTCTGTGTCACAGAGCTCCATTGTCCAAAATCTATTAAAACACATTAATGAGTCACACTGTTACACTGAGCGACACGTTCCTTTTGACTTTGAACACACACACTGTAGTTTAATTTGACTCTATCCTACATACACTGTCACCGTCACTTCACTGTTGGCAAGGTAAGCAGTGTCTGCCCTGTCTCCCTTGGATATGACATTTTCTAAACCAATAATGTTTCATAAAATGATCTTGTAGTTGTAATATCACTGTTCATTTTTGTGATCTCTAGCTTTCATTTTGCATTAATTCAATAGCTTGGATGTTACATTGTGCAGCGTCAAGTGCAAGAATATTTGGGAATCCTTTCTTTTAACAGCCTGACTGATTTTTATCACAGCAACAATGTGTGTTTGCCATGTCATGTATCTTGCTCTGTATGTTATTTTATGCTCTATATCATGACCTTGGGTGTTTTGAAAGGCAACTCTTTTTAAATAAAAGGCATTATTATTATTATTATTTATATTGTATTTAGTACTATGCTAGTCTGCATTGCACCTTGAATTTTATTTTTATGTATTGTGTCTACTTGTCATGTGTAGGGCTACAGATGGAAATTAGCATTTCGCAAAATCTGGTGCAACCGTGTTTTCATTTCTTGTAAATGCTTGATGTCATTGTCACACCGTCCTTTTATGAATCAACTAAACTAAACTAAAAAAAACTAAACTAAACTAAAAAAAACTAAAAAGACAGTGCTTTTAATCTCCATTCACTGTGAATGCAAACCAAAAAAAGCATGTTGCACATGTGCATTAACGTCAAAAATCAGAACTCCTCTGTGCCACTATATGCCAAAAATGCCCTTTGTGACACATGATACATACAACTGAGTTTCCACACTAGAAATGTGCACATTTGGATTTGAACGTCACTACGTCAAAGCTCACTGTAGTGTGTAGACATCAATGCTATCATGGCAGCGGACGCAGACATCTCAGAGCTGAACTATTCTGCAAAACTGGAACTTTTAAAGCAAAGTGGAATTTAAAGTTTTTGCAGAACTTGCTTGATTTTGATTGGTGTTCGTGCCTGCACACATGCGTGTATGCATTAAGTGAAAGAAGAAATACTTTTTGAGATTTATCTGGCCTTCCTAACACAAGTACAGTGAATTTCCGGTGCAGAGCCTTCATTTTGAGGTTCCATTTCCTGTTGTGGAGTGAGTGACTAACTGACAGCTACTAACCAGAGACAGCAAACTAGCTCGACAACATGGCCAAATGCAAGTATAACACTGAATAACTTAAACTTTGTGGACCTTGAACCAATGACTGAGGTGAAATCTGGACCCATGGCTGAACCAGTTGGGAACCAAATGAGTATTCATCCACGGCTGAAAATAGTCCCCTACAAATGCACTATTTACTCCTGTTTGAGTAACGTTTGCTGATAACAGCAGTGCCCAGCTGTTTTAGTGAATTATTTAGTCTGTTTTAATGAAAGTATATATTCATGACCCTTTTTCAAAATTTTGTCTTCAGCCAGTGGTGTCAGGGACGGCAACACTGTCTCCTAGAAATGACATTTGTACATTACTAAACTGCTGACTTCATTATGTTGTTGTAACATAATCGCTGCCTGGACTACATTCAGAGACACTGTTTCTGTCAGTCCACGAAACACTACATTCATGTACTACGTAGGCTTCACAAGGAGGTGGTTGAGGAGGATGGTGGGTGCACGAACAGCAGGACCTTGACACCAGACTCCTGCTTGTGGTCAGGTTTAGGTGACAAAAGCACCTCGGTTAAGTTTAGATGAAGGGGAAGAGAGATGGACTAACACATTTCTTTTTTTCAGGGGTGGCTTTTTTGCCCTTAATCTCTCTTGGGGGGGGGGGGCACAGCTGCTGTGGTAACAACAAAGCCTTTGAACATGGGGCACCTGCTCCACCAGGTGAGCTAACAGGTGCCCCGGACTAACACCGACACACTTTGGTGTTTTCATGGGATTTGTTCACCATAGCAAAAATATAGGTTGTCACCAGCCTTATCCAGCCACAAAATATTTTTGTGGTGGAGGAAAAGTCAAAGAAGATACCCTGTGTCCACAGACTGTAATCTGTATTTAAGAGTTAGTGCTCCTTTCACAAAAGCCTGTGCTACTTTTTGGACTAATAAGGGGTTAAATGTGTCACTGAAGCACTGTAGTTGTATAGTTTCTACTCTATAGTTGATTTTCGTTACTGACTTTCTAAGTCAATCCAGGGATTTCAACAGGCAAACATCCAATCTCGACAAATCGGCTTCAACAGACTGTGCTGTGAAACCATTCTCATTGATATCCAATACACTTGAGGGCCAAGATACTTTGCGGCTGCTCCTGTTAAACAACACTGCAGCACAAAGCCAGCACATCATCGCAGTGCATTTACTCCACTGCAGCAGCCCTGCATTACTCTTTCATTTAAAAGGCTGTACCACTTTCAGTCACTCGAGGACAGACACAAAGAGCAGGCGCTTTTCAAAGGGCCCATTGTGGAGCCCAGTGAAATTATTCAATTAGTGAATTTAGCACCTGATCTGGTTAGCCAGTAGCCCCGAGGACGCTACAGCTGCATGAGAGGGAGAGAGAGTTAGACATAAAAAAAGAGTGTGGGGGGGGCTGGACAGACCAGACGGTGTAATATTCATTACCTCCCACTCCCCCCTGTTTTATGACAGCGAAATTACCCAGTATTCATATCACACACTGTAAAATATTGCTTTTCATAACACACATCTATCGCTCTTTACAGTGCAAGATATTATCACAAATTATAAGCATACATGCATTTTGTGAAACAGACTGTAGATTTTGTAATTTGGAGGTTTAATCAGCTGCATTCAGCCTGATGTCCTCGCACACGACACCGCAGCTTTCAGAAAGCAGGAAGGAAAACAGATGTATGTGGACACATCGTGAAAGGAAAAGACGTCCTACAGTTGTTTCTACATCTTGTCATGTCAAACTCTCAATTTAAGATACAATCAGCCTTTTTGTTTGGACCAAAATACGGTATAATCACACAGCCCGTTAGCAGAAGAATTATGTCCATATCTGAGGATTCTGGACCTCACAATTTATGCAGCCTGCCCTCACTCCCAATTCGTCAAATACTGACGCATAGTCAGTGGCCCGTCAGCATTAGACGCCCACACAGAGGCACACTGTGGCGATGTTACGAGACGACCTGAGCAGCAGCATTTGTTGACACTCCCACCAAGTACCCTGGTATAAATAATATGAAAGAGTATGAAATCTGGTGGGCGAGAAGGGAAGTGGACAAGTCAAATAAACTCGCTGTTGGTGTCCAGTGTGAAACCAAAAAAACAAAAGTCAATCAAAATGTTTTATTACAATGGAGTGTGCTAGTGTGTGTATCATACTCCTACTCATACATACTAGTGACATATGTTGTGACGTTACCTTACATCATTAAGAAGCGTACTTATTTTAAGGCAAAACATTTGTTTTTTTTTAAACCTAACAATGTTCTTTGGTTACCTAAACCTACAGGAAGTAGATTTTTACACACACAGTGTGAGTTTATTTTGAAAAGAGATGTACACAATGAGCATAAAGTGACACGCTGACCCTGAACGTCCAAAACTGACACTGGAGGGGTACTCAAGAGTGTCATATTTTGACGTGATGGGCCACTGACCAAGCGCAGGTATTTGGAATGTTAGGAGTCAGAAAGTGTTTCATTCAATTAAATTTTTTTTTATAGAGCCCAAAACCTCAGAAACATATTGATTTATGTGCGATCCCAACGCTCAGTGCCAATGCAAGAGGTAATGTGCCCTCTCTGGGAAGCGTATTAGATGTGCATGTAGCACGAGTTTGCCGTCACAATCTATTAACCACACTGTGGTTTTTATTAACACATAAAGAAAAAAAAAGAAGGAAAAGGTGTGAGAATTTTATAAATGTTGGTACTGGATAAAAAAAAGTTGTATGTAAGTTAAGTTGCAACGAAATCCAAGGTTTCGCAGAATAATTCAATACTGCACGCTGCTCTAAAGCACTGCTCATAAGTACACCTACTAAAAGTAATGAAGGCTGCGAACACTTGACCAAGGCGCTGACGGGAGTATAAAAGGAAGTGGTAGGCTATAAGGAGCGAAAGTCCTTGAAGAAGGAAGGTGTGGTTGATGGATGGGTCAAACAAACAAAGGACTTTAGCCCAGGAGACCAGATTTTGTATCCTGTGTAACCAAATACCAACGTACACCCTTTTTCTACCAAAGTTAGCACAGTGTTAGTAGCTGTGCACACAGCTCAGCTGGTAAGTTTGCCTTTTTTTTTGTCTGACTTGTCTCAGTCACATACAGGTCATAAAATAGGCTAGTAAAGAGTAGAACGCAGTATGGAGGCCAGTGAAAATGTTACGGTGGTTACTTACCTAGTGTCTCTCTTGAGCTTTTTGTAGACTAAATTTTGAACGATGTTGGAGCGCTGCTTGGGTGGAGATGGTCAGTATTTTCTGGCAGCCTGTCACTGCATCTCACAGGCAATGGGATTAAATTAATGTGTCCAACAGGGTGTTGTAACGACTGGAGCTGGAGTCACAAAAAAACTTTGACTTCTGCAGAATCATTTGACCAATGAGTAAATGTTGATTGTAATATGTTGGAGATTCTCAGTCATCCAGATCATGGTAATCTTAAGTGCTATATCGTAGGTAACTGGACTTGCCTGCGATTCTTGAAGACATTGAACCGCTGAAGTAGCCTCTTGGATGAGAGGTGAAACATCCTTGAGAAACTCAAGTAAGTCCAGCTGCCTATGATATAGCACTTAGAATTGCCGGCTGTAACCTTTCCTATTAAATGCAAAAGCCAGATGTTACTGGGTGTTAGTGAGTTATTTATCTAGTGGAAAAGTGGCTTCAGAGTCACGTTATTTTAAGTATGTTCTCAGCTTGTTTCTTTTCCTTAACCTAACCTACATAACTTAACATTAAGTACGCAACTTTACATAACTTTAAGTTATGTTTATAACGTGACAACTCCATTTGTACGTTGCTAATTTGTAACATATCATACAAACCACTGTATGTGCATTATCTCACCCTTTTTTTAAACCCATTGTTTTAATAACCTTTCAAAGCTCTGCTGAAGCATTTGTAGATCTAAAATGTTTTGATGGTTATTTTTATTTTCAGACTAGGCTATGTGAGTTAAATAACAAAGACAATTTTGAGCTAAATCTTCGTTAGCTTGTTATGTGAAAGCGCTGAAGTCGACACCAACCTGAGTCCGTTCATGAAATTACAAACTGCTCCTCTGGCATTAAATCAGCCTGATGATCTGTTTTTGTCAGCTTTTTCCTTCATATCTTGTGACTTTAAATAACACAGTAACGGTGTGTTTGTCATGTGACAAACGTCAACGTTAATAAATCAATGTCCTGATCACAAATTTTGTAATTATTATTTTAAATAATTACTAAACTGGTCCAAAAGTGAATTTGTAAGTGTCTTTGTTTAATCTTTAGTTTTGTTTCTGCAACAAATTTCATTATTCAGTCAAATTTAATCAGTTTAGACGTTTTTTTAACCTGCAAATCATCAAATCAGTTCTCACTGAAAAGAAATCAGGTGTAAAAAAACAGCAACAGCTGATTTACTGGTAGAGCTTGAACTTCATTCAACACAGCACCAGTGAATTTCAACATTTCATCAGAAACCAAACGTGCAGGTTCAAATTTTGTGTTCACTTCTTGTTGTCTTTGCAATCACGCAAGAATTACAAAGACGAAAACATGCACGAAATTAAAGAATCAAAATATTTGCATAAATTGTGTTCAGCTGTCAATAAGACCGTTTTCTTAAAATGTGACATTGTTCATTTAGATGAGCATGTGATCAGGAGGGGAAACGCCGAGGTGCCGAGCTAAAAAAATCACACACTGGTGCTTTAAACGTTTTGGCCCTAATTCATGGTCAGTCTACCTCCAGCACCTCGAGGTTGTTAAGACAGACTGTTATCATAGATCCAAGGCAAATCAAAAGTGTTGTAACCTCACCAGCCATCTGGATCTTGGAAGCTCTTTTTCAGTTCCTCAGAAAGGATTGCTTCGCAGAAAAAAATGAAATTTGAGCCTGATGAAGCCAGATGGCTCACAAGGTTAGAGTTGTTCAACACGCAGCCTTTTAAAAGCGACGAGCACCAGTGGCTCCATACATTACAGTACTGTATGTTTACTGTATGAGCCTCAGAGCACTGTGATCATTTTGTCAAACTGAATCTAATAAACTGCATCACCAAAGTGGAGAAAAATGTTTTTTTCTTTTTCTGATATGTATGGAAGATTCCTTGATCACTATAATTAGGAGAACTCTAATGAGGCAATTATAGACAACTGATGAAAGCAGTTTGATGAGTTGTACACAAAAAAGAGTGAATATCTGGAAAAAAGCAGCAATAAATGTAAGTTTGAATTGACCCGAGTAATTAAAGGCCATGTAAATACTTACTTCCAAATCAGCTACATTAAATATTAATCATGCAGGTGCTGGCCAAACATTTCCCAGAAGTTGTGGGCAAACTTCAGAATAAAAGAAAAACACAGCAGTGTATTAAATCACAAATTTAATTTTAGAACCAGCAAAATAACACATACAGCAGCCAGTTGTTTCACTTTGAGCATTTTTCTCATCTCGGTCAGAACACTTCTCGCTGTGTGCAGAGACACGAGCTGTAATCCACTCTGAAATGCAGCGACTGAGACGAGAGCTTCAGTAAAACTGTTTAGGCTCGGATACCTAATTTACACTTGCAGCAGTGCAGCAAATACTTTCAGTGCTCAGGGCAGATACTGAGCTGGTGGCTTATTGTTAAAGATCTGCCTGAAGGCCAGCTGGGCGCTGACAGACGCTAACCTGAACCCAACAAGAGAGTTCGCATGAGCCGAAAAAGTCAGCAGCGAGTTTTTACTTCATGGAAGTAGCAATTAATAATGAATCATTTCTATAAAATGATCATCTGTTGGTTCTCTTAATTTCAAAAACATGGAAATATATCTTTTAAAACTTGCTCAGGTTTTGTAAATGTTGTATTACTGTTGCGTGCACTTTAAGTTTTTCAAAATATATGCTTAATGATGCAACAATATTATAACTTTGGGGGGAAAAAATGCAGGCTTTACGTTCACTGTGATGGATTACACAATCTTCATACTGTACAGAAATAATTTGAAACCAAAGACTGTCTGAGACGTTGGGCAGAATACAGTATGTTAATAAAATCTTAAACTGTGGAGCCTGTATTTTAGAATGATCAGACACACAGTTAAATACATAATTTGTAGGAAGCGAACATTTAAATACAGTTAAAGGTTTGTAGAAGAATAAGTCTGAAAATATTCTCAATACTCTGACTTCTCTTCTCAGTCTGTGGCCTCAAGAATATTAGTCAATACTGACAACATAAACCCTTAAAATGGCTTTACAAAAAATCCTAATACAGCTGGGCACTGTAGTTTCTATGAGACTTTACTCAAACTGAAGGAAACAGTGCATTTGTTAGGGGACTATTTTCAGCTGCGGATTAATACACAATGCATTCTCTTTTGAGAATTCAAGCAACAGGACGGTGTGTTTTTAATTCAAAATAAACTATAATGTGTGTGTTCCTGATAATGAAGCGAACATTCTCCTATGCAACAGCGACAACATTGGAACACATCAGTGTTGGAGAGTAGTGAACTACATGTTTTTAAACAAGTAATTTAATGACATTTTGCAGTAGCTTGCTGACAGTCCAGCTAGATTCATACTTGAAGATTTATTGGAGTAGTTATTATATATTTTTCTTTATTCGTTTTTCTTTTATTTGTGTATTTATCTGCTAAAACTACAAAAAAAGGGAGGGAATGATTTTTTATTTTTATTTTACCATTGCTTTGTACTGTAATTGAACCCCCTCTGACCATAAGTCATACGTATTGCTTATTGCTGTTTATTAACAAATATTCAGAGAAGTTTTTGCATACTGTTTTAGAAGTTACCTGTCTAACCTCGTCTTTCTTGGTGCAACATCCCCACCTGGACTCTAATTTCTGAAGGGCATTTCTCTGATTGATGGACACTATACAAAACAAAAGCTGACATTCCTGTGCTTTCCCATAAAATAGGGAACTATTTTCATTTTTAAAAAATGTGTATGACGTGAATAAGTGAGCACTTTTTGCAGTTAAAGCAATCAAGGTTTTTTTTTTTTTTGCTTGGATGTGACTTTTTTGTATTATATTTTGTTAAACTTTTTGAATCACATGTACACTGTCAGTTTGAGCATTTTAAAAAGTAATTAAAGCTACTTTTTCTGAGTAGGTTTAGTGAACCAAACCAGATTTCTCTCTGGGGTAGCTCCGTCCAGTGTGAAGTCATCAGTAGCTTGCAACGCGATGCTTTCAGAGTAGCTTTCCGAACACTGTACACAATATTTGTTTGCAGAATCAATTCATTGTTACTTTCGGTCTTTTCAAGGGATTTGATGACGAGAAGAAAAATATAGAATATAGCCAGATTTCAATTCCAAAAAATTAGAAAGCATACATACTTGCACTTTCTCTGTATATGTGAAACAAGTTTTATTTTTCCTGATCGTGGAGTTATGCACCTTTTTTTTTCTTGTTTCAAGGTGCAAACTCTAGTTTCTATATATTTTTTAAACAAGTTTATTTGAATCAAGAAGAGCTTGTAATACGCTAACAGAAATGATGTTTTTTAGAATTATATTTTAGAAAGAAATTAGTAATTTTTGCGATGGACTCTTTAGACATCCTCAAACATCTTCGTCACATCAGTCCGCCTCACAGTCACCGCTGCTGAAACTCTTTGCACAGGCCAGATGAGGATGCAGCACATCCTCCTCATCTGCTTTTTTTTTTTTTGATGACCGTGATGACAGAGTCACCTGATGCTGATGACGTTGGCGCACTCTGGACGCATGGCCGGTTTAGACCGGTGTCTGTGTGGGCTCGCCGTGCCAGCTCCACACAGCAGGAGTGTGGCCGAGGAGAAAGGAGGCGGCCCGGGGGCAGACTCTGTGTCAGCTGATAGTGCAGAGGGTGGGCAGGGCCGGGGGGAGGGTGGCATGCTTGGGCGCGAAAGGCTCGCCAAGACCCACACTCTTTTGGCATTTTGGCAAGGGCAAGCGGCAAAATAAAATGATCCAATTTAAGCTGGTTTAGGAGTGCCGGAGAATATTCAAATATTTATTTTTGCAGGGCATTCGGGGAGCCTGTGCTTGCTCCGCAGATCAGCGAGTGAACCAAGTTTTCGTCTGTAAGCTGCAGCGACAGCAGCGCCATCTTGATAGCCTGTTGGCCTCCAGTGGTGGAAAATGGATCTGACGGTGGAGTTGTGGATCCCGCTTTGCTCTGCTGTCTCCTCAGCCCTCTTTCTACTCTCTCCTGCATACCTCGTTTTCTTAATCACAAAACCTCTCCTCTTTATGTGTCATGTTCAGGTCCCTTTTTTCACTCCAGTATTTCTCTCTCTTCTCTTATCCGGACAAAACTTTAAATCTAATTGAAAAGCCGACAAGACACAATACGTGTAATTCATCAACGTGTGCTATGATAATAAAGCTTTTGTTAAATTGTCTCCCGTAAGTACCAAAAAATAATGTCCAGTGCTCGTCTATATTTTCTCTCTCAGACTGACATTGACGGCAGGATCTCTCAAATGATTGCTTTTTAATGCCATTATTGTTATTATGGTTATTATTACTGCTAATGAGGGAAATACAGCCCTGGTTTTCCTCAGCATGAATTTCACCATGGAAATAAATGAGTAAAAAAGCCTTTATTGAATTACACTAAAAGCAATCTCAAATAAATGGGCCTTGAATCTGCCTCCATGAGACGATGCTTGCTATGGTATAATTTCATTGTGCGGGGAACGAGAACAGCCGGGCCAAAGACACAGACAGACCCCTGATACGGAGGCTTCAGTATCGTCTTGGAAACAGTAATGTGTACGTGTGTGTGTGTGTGTGTGTGTGTGTGTGTGTGGAGAGAGTGGACTAAACATCTTATTTTTTTCCATCTCGTTTTGTGTGTCATCCCTCCTGCTTTGAAAGATGTCAAACAACGGGGCACAGCCATCGCTGATGCTGCTGGTGTGATGCCACGTCGATCACATTCGGTTTATAAATAGAACAATTAAGCAATTATCATAACTTCAACTCTGACCCTGTGTGGTTTTATGCAGCAACCATTTCAAAACTCTCACAGACAGCGTCAGTGTGGTGATGCTGCAGAGATCCTGCATCAGTCCTGCATCGTGGCTGCAGAGCATGTTTTATTACGTGACAACGATGGGGGATTGCTTCTGTGGCTTCTCAAGTAAAATTAGACTATTTTTTCCATTTCTGTTCACACTGAGTCAAAGTGCAGTTTTTAGCATGCGACAAACAAAAAAAAAAAAAGCGGGGGAGTCCCTGCAGAAGCTAAATCTGGATCTTTCCTCCCTCTTCAGAGCAGTCTGTGGTTATCAACAAGTTACATCAGTAGTGACTTTATGTTCCACATGAGCAGCTGAGCTCTCTGGGGATGTTTATTGTGAGCGTGTCAATAGACTTTGTTGTTGTTTTAGAGATCATGACCTCTGTCACATGAACGCTCTATTGTCGAGCAGGTCACTGCAGCAAATGGCTCCAAAATAACATGATTGTCAGGCCGACATATCGGACTGATAATCATGTTTTTTAGAAGAGTTTCAGTGACAGAGAAAGGAATAATTGAGTGACTTGTGATTACATTGAGTCCTAAAAGTAGAAGAAAAAAAGAAAAGAAAGCTGCCGGTGCATACTTGCATTATTTTAGCTTCTTTTTTGTGTAAATTGACACGTTGTAGGATTTTAACAGGAACAATTGCACTTTTTTTTAGTCTCGTGCAGCCATCTGCTTCATTCTGTCTCGTTTCAAGATACTGCGTCTGATTTCTGATTAATTCTTTTTTTTTTTTTCTTCAGGAATTACAACACTGCATCTTAAGGGGTCCTTAAGGCAAAGCGTCTCTTAACCAAAAGAGAAATGGCACAGGGACGCCCTGCTACATATACTGTGTAAAACGGAGGTGCATATTAAACGGGGTGGATGGAGGTTGGCAGGCAGAGGACCTATCAGCTTCTGGCTTGACGTGTATTTGCTTTTCAAGTAGGGAGAAGAAACTTCACAAAACAAAGTTGTTGCAGACGGCATGTTGGATTCATGTAAGGTCTATTTTTCAGACATATTCTAATAAAAAAAAAAACAATAATTTTCAGGCCCCTCTGCAGTAACTCTGAGGACCTCCCAGCAGTCACGGCCCGTGAACGAACCTTTAACTCATAGTAGAGCAGTCGGGAAAAGTAACTGTACATTTACTCGAATACTGTCCTGAAGTTCAGCTTTTTACGTACTTTCATTTTACTTGAGTATTTCCATTTGATGCTTCTTTATACTTCTTACTCTACGACCTATCTGAGGGACATATTAGCATTTTTACTCTTTTATTTTTTACAGGAAAAAAGACATTTTTATCATACTGGATTCAGTGTACTTTCAAAAACTGAATCGGTGGTTCTTAAACCCCTTTTGCTTATGACACCTGACAAAAAAATGTTGTCTCTTGCACCCTGTAGGCCGCTGGACAAATCTTTAGGGTGACCCAGGGATGATGGTTGTCTGTAGTCCAACACGAACTTTAGTGTATCTTTGTACACATTCTTAAAGCTGTCAAATAGCACCGCTTGGTCAGTGATTTCTGCGTCAGACACCGACAAGAAAAGCAATCTTTTCCCGATGATATGATACACCTCCAGGTGGCGTTAGTTTGAAACGCCATCAGAAAAGAGCAGAACTTAAGGAGTTGGAGAGTCCCTGTAGGGCGGGCGGGAGGGATCGTAGATGGGTCCAACAAACACCAAACCTTCATCTGGGAGCCTGGTGTTCACTTCCCATATGAATGTTGAGCCAAACCATGATGTTTTTTTCGAAACCTAACCACGTGCCATTGTTGCAGAAGGAAATAAATGTAAAAATGAGGTGTTTTTATAGACGTTGACGGTTTATTTTAAGGAAGACTGTTTGCATCTGAAGAGCAGTAACTGTGCATTTCATGTGAAAACAGAAGTGTCTTTTGAAAAGACACAATGCATGTGACGGGCTTAAGTTGACTTGGCGTCCCAGAATGTTAACAACAGACGCACCCAGGATTCCTAGTACATCGTATGTTACACATTCTCACTCAGACCTCGTCACATTTTGATATTTGGTCATTGACTTTCCACGTCCACATACCACATGCAAGGAACACTGGGTGTATTGGTTGTTGATGTTCCGGGACACCGTGTCAAGTTCTGCCTGTTACATGCATTGTCTTCTTTCAGAATACACTTCTGTTTTCACAGGAAATTACAGTTTGCATACAGTCTCTTTCAAAGTAAAAGCACTATTTTGGCACAACACCGCAACTGACACTTTGTTTCCATCAACAACAAACACCCGTGGTTAGGTTTAGGATAAGAACAAGGTTTGGCTTTAGAATCTTACGAACGTGAACACCTCTCTCTCGAGTGAAAGTCTGTGTTTGTTGGACCCATCCACCACCGCTCCTGTCTGCCCCACTTGGGCTTTTGCCGCCTTAACTTTCGTCCTTGTCCCGCCATATTTCCCCTTGACACTGACGGGCGCTGTTAAACTATAACGACAACTGGCTGCTATCATGTTGACGTTAAAGGACACCTTTTTTGCTTCTGACGCTGCAAGTCACTGCCCGTGCCGGATTTCGATGGCTTCAGAGTGAGACCGGGCTCGCTGGACGGGTCCAACATCGGAGCCTGGTGTTTGCTTTCCATATGAATACTGAGCGAAACCGTTTTGTTTTTTCCAAACCTAACCACACTGAGGAAGACTGTTTGCATCTAAAGAGCAGGAACTGAACATTTCCTGTGAAAATGGAAGTGTCTTTTAAAGACACAATGCCTGTAACAGGCATAAATTGACTTTGCGTCCCAGGCTGTCAACTACAGACACACCCAGGACACCTAGCACATCATATGTAGACGTTAAAGGTCGACTGAACAAGCAGCGATGTGTGACGAGTCGAGAGGACGTGCTTGAAAACATGCAAAACAAAGAAGTTCAGCAATATTACGACTCACAATACAAAAAAAACCAACCCCAAAAAACAAACATTTCCAACAGGATCCCAACTTTTTGTCACTACAAGCATAAAGATGTGAACACTTACTGTATAAACACACACACACACACACACACACACACACACACACAG